>LDOQ01000326.1:0-44041 GCA_001887945.1 Spraguea lophii | reverse complement strand
ATTATCAATGCACATCTTCATATATATATTTTTATTTTTTAAAATAACTATTTTAATAATATAAAGAACTTAATTTCATATCAAACCTCTCAAAAAATTGTCAAACATCACTGTTTTTTGATAAAATCTAAATTGTATAGGTAAGTTTTCTTAAATAAAAAATTATAAACAAATATACAAAAGTTAATAATAATTATGCATTTTTTATTTTTTTCCATATACTATAAAATGCAATACACTTAATTTCATGAGAATTTAATTCTATATGACATCTTTATATTAAAGAATTTCAATTCCAAGTAAACAGTAAAAGTATATCCTTACTATATATGCGTAAATATTGTTAAAATACTAAAGTTAATAATTAGAACTCAAATCATTTTAATTAACTTTTATATTTCTTTCGTAAATAATTCCATTATTCCCATTATAAAAATTGCACCTTCATTTGTTATACTTCTTATATCTAATAAATCAATATCATCAAATTCCATATATTTTTTAAGTTTAGATTCCTCTATTTCGTGTTCTACTATAAATTGTGATGCAAGACATAAAAAGTTTCCACTCTTATTAATTTTTTCAAGTATTTCTGTTGCGACCTTTTCTGCTTTAAATAAAAGGAAAAATTGAAATAAAATATATCGTTTGTTATCAACCAGAAACTTGGAACGGTTGTATATATATTTAGATTCGTTTTTTACAAAACCAATTTCGTCTGATAATTCATTTCTCCAATAGGCAAGTCCATGAACATTTTGTGTATTTGTATTTGATGTAACTATATGTAAAAGAATATCATATTTTATTTTATATATTATTTCTTTGATGAAATAAGTAATATCAAAACCTTCACCGGTTTTTAAAGAAATATATATATGTTGGAATATTTCATATTGTGCATCATAACAAAAAAGTGTTTCTTGTGAAATAGATGTACATATATTTTCTATCTGATAAGGATCTTTATCTTTTATGAATCTAAACACTGCTGTCAAATATATTTTTATTGTATCATACTGCTTTAAAGTGAATCCGGTAATATAAGGTATTGTAATATTATTTAACATATATAAAGCATCTATATACTTTTCTACTGATTCAATTGTATTTTCTGCTGTTATATATGGTTTTAAATACAAATTCCATAATTTCATTATTTCATTATATGGCAAATATTCATCGTTTGGTTCATTTGAGATTATTTGTGCAATCTTTTTTATATCCCATTGATATATATCTTTAAAATGCCTTGTATATAAATCAACTGCCATATTTGGTAGAAAATACTTTTCTGAATATCCAATTTTTATCGTTGGTGCATAATGAGGTGGTATTTCTATCCACCCCAAATTTGTCCCATTACCAAAGGGAAAAATTTTATTTACAGCCCATTTTATTTTAAGTTTCTTATGATTAAAATATTTAATAGATGACGGAAAATACTTTAAACAATTATGTCTGAGATCTAACATTTCTAAAGATTCTAAAAACAAGATATCAGAACTAATAAAGTTAATTTTGTTATAAGACAAATCAAGATGTTTCAAAGATTTTAAGTCTTTAAAACAGTTATACACTTTTGTTATGTTATTATTTTTAAAAGATAGATTTTCTACAGAAATAAGTTTTTCTATACCTTTAGGAATGTTTTCCAAATGACAAAATTTTAGTTTCATAATTTTAATACCATTCTCTTCTGTATAATTTTCGAACATATTTAACCTGTTTTCATTTTTTGTTTTAATTTTACATGATACACTGATTTTATTAATACGTTGTATGCAAATTAGATTTTTTATTATATCTATACAATCTACTTGCAATTTTAATGTAATTCTTTGATCACTTATATCATTTAGATTACCAATCACATAAATATCATTTTCACGCAGGTTTAACAACTTAAGGTTTTTAAACCCAGTTAACTTATTATCAAAAACAGATATATTATTTTCTCTTAAATATAATTCTTCTAAACATGAAACATCTCTCGAATCCATAATAAAATTTTTTATATTATTATCATTTAATCTTAATACTTTCAAAGATGGAACAGTGTTAGCACACATATAAAAATCCTTAATTTGATTATGATTTAAAGTCAAATATATTAAATTGGGAGATATCATGTTTTTTATGTTTATTTTCTGAATATTGTTTGAATCGAGAACAATCAATTCTATACTATTTATCGTTAAAATATTCATAGGAAATTTTTTAAAGTTATTATTATCAAGAAATATTTTTCTCAAAGAACAATCTTTTAGCGTATTCATATCAATTATATTAAGTTTATTATTGTTTGCATGAAATTCTTCTAGATTTTTAAATCTGAAATCTTCTGGTATAAACTGAAGACCTGTATCATTTAAATATAAAACTCTAAGATCTAAAGTATTTATCATATTAAAAAAATCAGTATGCTTATTTTCTAATGTTGTAAACATATTTGGAACAAATAATTCTATGTTATGAGATAAGTTTAGATTTATTAAATTTGTAAGTTCACTAAACCCAGTTGGTATACGTATAATACAGTTTTTTTCTAATCTTAATATTTTAAGTTGTTTCAAATATTTAATATTACTGGAAATCATTTTTATATTATTTCCATTCATTTCCAATTCTTTTAAATTTATTAAAGAAAAAATAACATTTGGTATTTCTGTAAAATTATTATTATTCAATATCAAATATTTTAAATTGACTAGTTTTCTAAAATCTTCAGATAATGTGTTTAAAAAACTGTTTTCGGATGTAAAATTTTTTAAACCTATACATTCATAAATAATTGTTGGTATTGATTGTGATTCGCTGAGCATTGTTATCTTGATAGCAAAATTAAATACATCCACATGCATAGTTGCATCTACAGAATTTAATTCTTGTAAGTAATCTTCTTTGTTTAAAATAATATTTTCTGAATTTTCTGATAATACAACTAATTGATCAAAAAACGATGGGTCTATGTCTGCACATAATAACATAACAAAGTACAAAAACATGGTCTAATATTTAGCACAATATAAATCGTTTTTAACTTTCTATTTTAAGTGTTACAATTAGATATATAAAGTTGATTTTCAATATATAAGGTTAGGATTTTATGGTAAATATATTGACCATAAAAAAGGATCAACAATTGTGGTCAATATACTGACCTTTTTTTAAAGATAATTTATTTCAATTCAAAAAAAAACAGAATAGAAGTTAGGATAATTGAAGTTTAGAATATAAAGGGAAAAACTAATTTTCTAATTTTAGATTATGTCTGAAAAAAATAAAACAAATGAAAACATAAGCTTAAATGAAATAGAATGGTTCAATGTTTTTGTAGGAATTAAATCCTTTAATACGTCTCCTATTGTTTACTAGAATCGGTGATTAAAAAATTCAAAGGAATAATCCAACTTAAAAACAGTGACAGATTGGGGTTAAATGTTATGCTTAACCAAAAGAAATTGAAAAAAATAACACAAAAAGTAATAAAATATAATAAACTTGAAAAGGTTTAAAATTACTTTTTTAATCAAAATTTATTGACTACTTATATAACAAGACAAACAAATTTGTTAAAAAGGAGGGAAAACAAATAAACTTACGGAATAAATTTCCATTAATAAAGGTTATGTTTTAATAGGGCTGTGTGTTATTACATAATTGTGGATACATTGCCAAATATTAAATTTTATTTGGAAAAAACAATATTTTCATACCAATAAATTTATTTTTTGACTTTGTAAACACAACTATAAGTTATAAACATTTTTTATTTATAAAAAAACATTTCTGGTAACAAACATTACAACCAATGAAGACCCTTAAAACAAAATTGAATTTAAATTCAGTGTTTAATTACAATTACAAACATCTTATTTGAAATCCACGTAAAGTTGACGATAAATTTAACATGGATAAGTCTACTATTGCATACAAATGAAAATTTGGTGTTTTGGTGTATGACAAAAATAAACCGAGGTTTCAACAAGTACGTTATTATTTCACAAGAAAATTGGGTTAATGGGAATCCTACATGTGCCCCTTTTTGAAAGTAATTGAATTTTTTGATACGAATTGCTTTGAGGACACTCTTTTTTTAAGTTTATGTAATACATAATCATGTTTGTGCGATTAGAATTGTACGGGCATTTTAATTCTTCATATAAGGTTTTTAATTTCTGTTCTGATTTAGAAGTAAGTTCTGAATTAGAAGATGTAAAAATGGAAGAACGACATATCTTTGAAAATAAGAATGATCAGATGGATTAATCTAGGTTTGTAAATCTATAAGATGCGATACAATACCAAATTCAATATGAGATAATTTTATATTTTCAGGTATTCGAACATCATTAAAGAAATATAATTCTGATAATATACAAATGATTTCATGAAACACGCATAAAGAATATTAAACACGAATTAGGTGATGATTATAAATTCATTAACAAAGTTTGTATCTTATAAAAATTGTTATTGATAAAAGTAAATATGATGAAATGATAGAGATAAGATATAATTGAAATTGATGAAAGTTGTTTTAATATAAAGAAATATAACATAATACGACGCTCTAAGCAATTATCATGCATTGGTGGGATATCACAAATCTCCAAACAATGGTTTTTTGAAATAGTACATATAAGAACCCGTGAAACCATCGAAAGTATAGTTTTTGAAAATATAAAGAGAATTCTACAATAATAATAGATAGACGAAAAGGTTATTATAATCTTGCAAATATAGAATTTAAATATTTCAGGGTAAATCATAAAATAAATTTTGTGTCTCCAGAAAATAAAGAGACACACATTCAAAATATTGAAAATCTATGATGTAAATTAAAGAAATATATTAAAACAGGAGACGCCAATATTAAAAAGAACATTTCAAAATATATTTCGGGTTTTAAAATTCTCGAACTTCATAACTATCTATTTAAGAAAATTTTACATAATTTTAAACGAAATATAAACAAATGAACATTAATTAAACATTTTTTACACTCAAAAATAATAAACAGTAAATAAAAGTTTAATTAAGTTATTAAAAACATTATTTTTTTGACTTTTCATAAATATTAAAAAAATTGAAAAGGATCGTAATGTATTGAAATTAAAGTATCTTTTGGTGCTAGTTTTTTTACGTTATATGAGTACCATCTATTGTATTTGCATATACATTGGTTTCCGGATCTTTGAAATTTTATTATGATTTACAATATAATATTTTATATCAATGTCTTTTATATTGCATTCTTTCCTAACAGTCTGAATATAATATAAATTCATGTGTGATATGGTTTTTTATATTATTCGAGAATGTTTTCTTATTTCGATTTTCAATTATTTTGTAAAACAATAATTTGTTATTGATTATATCTACAACACCCATAACTCATTCCCTATCGAATTTGCGTCCTCTATTAATTCCATTTGGCCACCTTTTGACTCGTCTATTCTATATAATTATATCTTTCCCTGTTGAATAAAATTGAGGCCCCCGTGAAATTAAGGCCCCCATCAAAAATAAATGTACACAAAAAAGTAAAAAGGGGGATTTATTTCTATTAAATTATTGTATAACATATTATTTTTTTCTAATTTTTGGCAATCTCTATATAGTCATATTTTAAAAAAATCACTGTTTTTTTGAATGGTCCCTGGGGTGAAATTAAGGCCCCCATTGTTTTTAACGTAAAAAATAAAAAAAATGTCACCCGTGAAATTAAGACCCCAATGGTCGAAATCAAATATTAAATGAAAATAAGTATATAAATCGATTTGTTATGAAAAATAAGAATGCCTATAAAATGTAAACTTCGTTTTTTAAAAAACATTTTTTTTTATCATTGTTGTTATTATTATCAGATTGATAATCAACATATATGTTATTTTTAATTGAATTCCATTAAATTTTTGTATAATAATGATGGACTGTATGGATACTTGATCAATATGTGTATCACGTGCACCATAAATAGAACAATTGTCCAATGCAGCCTTTACATCGGTTATTCTTATATTACAAAATTTATTTTTTATTTCATTAAAAGATGAATTCATGCCTTTATGATAACTTTCATGCATTTTTTCCAATGCACTCTTTTTTTAATCCACCAATATATTCTGGAATATATTCCAGAGAATGCTTATTTGTTTTTATAAAAATTTTATAATTTAATAATGACATTTTATTTGCTTTTACTTTAAATTTCTTTTTTTATTTTTAATTAGATTAATTGGACATATTCCTATTCTTAAATATATAATGAAACCATTATATTTTTTTTCTGTCTTTATTTTTATTAAATTTGTCATGATGAATTTTTAAAAAAAATGTTTTTTAAAAAACGAAGTTTACATTTTATAGGCATTCTTATTTTTCATAACAAATCGATTTATATACTTATTTTCATTTAATATTTGATTTCGACCATTGGGGTCTTAATTTCACGGGTGACATTTTTTTTATTTTTTACGTTAAAAACAATGGGGGCCTTAATTTCACCCCAGGGACCATTCAAAAAAACAGTGATTTTTTTAAAATATGACTATATAGAGATTGCCAAAAATTAGAAAAAAATAATATGTTATACAATAATTTAATAGAAATAAATCCCCCTTTTTACTTTTTTGTGTACATTTATTTTTGATGGGGGCCTTAATTTCACGGGGGCCTCAATTTAATACGACATAATTATATCTTTCCCTCTTATTTTTATAGAATTTTTAACATAATAATTGTCTAATTTTTTTTCTTTTTTTTTTTTTTTACGAATGAAACTGTTATTTATCAAAGCTTCCTGGCCGGTTGCGGCCTACCATGGTCTGTGACCTTCGGTTCCTCGAGCGAAATTAAACTTGTACTAACTGGTTTCGCTACAGATATGCATTAATCTCATCTTACCTTATGCTCCAGAGTGTTAGGATTTTGCGTCTGGTGCGCGTCGCCGCCCCCACTTCCAGCTCTTAAGGAATTCCCAGCCTCTTTCGTTGCATAGTATTGGCCGAGTCACAAATCAATACAGGGATTGCAACTACATCAGCTGAACACTACTTTAATCTAGTAGCGGGGCCGTCATACAAGGCACAGCTATGCTGCGCTATCGAAACCTCACCCACTCAACAACCCTAATTTTTTTTCTGATTCGATTATAATCTCCTGGACGTCGACTTCAACAATATTGTTATATCATTTCTCTTATAATCTGGCTATAACAGAAAAATATTTTTTACCATCTCTACCTAATCTGTCTTATTGTTAAAAAGGATATTATCAACAAATAAACAATCTGTTTTTTTTGTATTTTTTGAGAACATCAGATAATATTTTTTTTATTTTTTATTTCCTTCATATTACCAAGACAAAAAACATTTTTGAGTATCTATAAACTCACTTAATAACGAATTGAATATGTTTTGCACATCTTCCACTTTAATTTTTTTGTTCACGATTAAGGGTAAAAAAAAATTAATTACTTTTAAAAAAAGTATACGTAAGATATCACAACTCTAAATCATTAATATAAAAAAGACCTTCCATTATTATAAAAGGAAATAAAAGATCTACTTTACAAATCTAAAATATTTAAAAAAATAAAAAAGATAGAAGGGAAAAAATACTTAATCCAATAGTGATTCGATGATATTAGTTTAAATATGTTTCCTACAAAATCATAACTACTCGATTAAAACAGTAATCAGTTATATATTCACAATCCTTGTATTACTTAATTACATCAATACTATACCAAAGATAATATCAGAATCTTATTAAATCTGATATAATAATAATTACACTATATACAAAACCTCAACATTCTAAAACATACATAAGATAAAATAATACATATATATAACGAAACCAATTAGTATAAGTTTCAATATACTTTAAAAATCAAAGACCATAGATCACGACAAATCAGGAAACCCTTATAAATAAAAGTTTCATTTTAAAAATACATTTTTATTCACTTTGATTACAACAATATTCTATTTTTATCCATTTTAATTAAAAAATACCCTAACAATCGTATACTAAATAATAATACATAAATATTTATTTATACACAGAACACCATATTTAATAACACTTCAAAAATTATTATTAAATACAAAATAATATTTATTATACTGATTATACAACTATTATCTATAATAATATCATATTTATTATATATATAATATTTATAATACAACCTCATTATATCCATCTATAGCACAACCCTATTACCTTTATAATACATCTATTATCACACACTAAAAAGATGTTTCTTTCTCATATGATTTAATAAACATCTTTTATAAACATATCTAAAATTACAATATCTACATACATATTCTCTATTACCATTTATATTACTATCATAATCTACTATTAAGAATTTACCATTCTTCAAAGTAGAAGAGGTAAAATTTAAAATATCATTATAACTATTATCTTTATTATTATTAATAATATCTTTATTTTTATTATCCTTACAATTATTGTCCAATGAATTAAAATTTATATTAAGCTCGTTTTTACTAAGATTTTCAAACCTACGTAAATTCTTATTATAATCATTTAGACTGTTATTAGATTCTATATATTTTTCATTAATAAAAATATCATTATCATTAATATTATTATTATCGTTGATATTTATTGATTGTGTTATACTATCACTACTATTAATATTCTCATTAATAATATTATCATTAATATTATTATTACTAATATTACTATTATTAATATTATTAGTATTATTAGTATTACCACCATATTCTTTATAATTATCATTATCACTATTATTATTATTTATAGATTCTATAAAATATACAAATAATTGTATTTCTTCTGATCTTACCATTGTTGTATTATTTTTATTTTCTATTAATACATTATAATATACCTTAATAGGATATAATAATTATAGAAATAATACAGTATAACCTATTTTATATTAAATAATGATAAGTAATAATATGTGATACGTGATAATATTTAATACTATTATCATATTATTATATTTATTATAAATTATTTGTTTTTATTAACATTTCTATATTTGTAATTACTTTAAATAAAATAATAAAATATTAATTATAAATAATTATTTTATTATTTTATTTTATAATTTACTTTTATTGTATAAATTTCTTAATAAGTATTTTATTATTATAATTATATATTAAGTAATAACAATTATGATATATGATATATGATAATTATATAAGTGATATATAATTATATGATAATGATAATATTTATATTAAATATTTTATTTATTTTATTTATTTTTAATATACAATTATTACATTGTCATTTATACCTTAAATTAGATTTTAATTATAATAATAAAATATTTATTATTCTTATATTTTTTATATTCTACTTTATTTATATTTATATTCTACTATTGATATTATATCTTATATCTTATATTTACATTCTACCTTATATTATCATTATATCATTTATATTCTCATTACATCATTTTTCACTCCAACTCATCATCTCTACGCTCTAATACTTTAATACTGCATCATTCTCTCACGCTCTATACGTTATACTCTATTTCTTTTTAGTTATTTCTATTACCTTCTGCTCATTAATTCTCTGTTTCATTAAATAATAAGAATCTGATGGTATCATTTTCTTATTCGGTGGAAATATATATTTTGTTAGTCTTTCTGCTTTTGTCTTTACTTTGTTGATATTTGTAAATAATGGTGTAATTACCTTCTGTGTAAAAAATGATGTTGTTTTTTTCTTTTCTTTATTTAGAAATTTATCTATTTTCTCTTCTATTGTTTTTATGTATTGTTTATCATATTTTTGGTTTAGGATGAATGCTATACTATTTTTATGTTCTTCGAATAATTCCTCGGTCGTGGAATATATTATGTGGTGGGCTGTTTTTTCTTTGGTGCCGTATTTATGTTCAAGATGAAGTAATGCGTTAGGTTTGTCTTTATCGAGACATAATATTTGTGATAGGTTGGATTTTGTTTTTACTAATTTTTCTGCTTCTTCTAAATTATCAAATGTTACTTCAAATGTATCTTCTTGTGCGAAAACAAAAAAATCTATTTCTGCACCGTAATCTAACATGAATTTGCATAATGGATAATTTTTATTTTTATATGCATGAAATAATGGGGAACGATGTTTATCGTCTGAACTATTTAGACTGAGACCGGTTTTCATAAAAAATATAATTCCTTCAATAGAATTTCTTATCGCAGAAAAATGAATAGGTGTCATTCCATACATTATTTGAAATACATCTGCTTTGTATTCGTATAATTTAAAACAAATATCTAAATTTGATTGTAATAGATAACAGCATTTAGAAAATCTTACACCACCATTATGAATTTTTAAATATGAAAGAATTTTCTTTGTATCTTCTTTCATGCAAATAAAATCTGCTTCTACAATCAAGAAATTATTATTAAATGATTTATAATCATAACCATTGGATTTTGAAATATAAAAATATTGTCCAGCAGGTAAATATGTTATATTTCTGGTATAAGAACCTTTCAAAGCCATAAGAAATCCTGAATTAATTCCAAACCAACTAATATCTGCTTTTAAAGACCGTTTCACACACGAAATCAATTGTGGATCATTCAATCCCAATGCTAACATTCCATAGGTAGGAAATTGCTGAGAATTAAGTATTCTACAATTTACACTATAAGGAAATCCATGATTTAAAAAATGTTTAACAATATCCAATCTACCGTAAAGCATAGCCATAATAAATATATTACCACACCTCCTATTATTTTTTATTGAATATTTACATTCTACGTCTATCCCATCCAATATCGATAATTTTAATTTATGAAGATTAAAATTATTATCACTTAAATCTTTTGTATAACTGAGCTTAGACCAATATTCTTTTTTTGAAGCAAAACCGTCAGCACAGTAATCTATAGATAGATCTAATAGACCGAGAAGATATGTTCTACAATTAGAAGCATTATTATAATCTTGTATGTAATCATATAATGGAGGTAACTTAGACATTGAGGGTTAAAAAAATAACAAATGATAGGAAGTGATAGTAGATGGTATGAAGTAGATGATAAGAAAGTGATAGAGGATAATAGATTAGAACAATACAATGATGTTTAAAATTATGTTTAATAATATTTTAAATTGTTATCAAACAAGATAATAACAGATAATAACAATAATTTATTAATATAATGTTCTTTAATCTTTAAAATATTCTATTATTCACCCTTATGAAAAAAATAGAGAATGCAAATATTTCCCGCGGAATATTTATAACATCCACATCCCACCAACTACCCCCAACACCTGAAGGATCCACCCATAAATGGAAAGTGTCTATACGCGCTGCATTCAATTGTGATTTAAGTTATATAAAAGATATAACGTATACTTTACACGAAACATTTCCTAATCCTATAAGAACCGTAGGATATCCATTTGAAATAGAAGAAATGGGATGGGGAGAATTTAATATTCATATAAAAATAAATTTTATTGATGAGAATGAAAAAAGTGTATCTACATCACATTTCATAATGTTGTATGCAGATGGAAAAAATGGTGTTTTAAAAAATGGTAGTGTAATAAGTGAAAAATATGATGAGATTATTTTTAGATCGCCAACTAAAAATATGTATAAAATATTAAAAGAACAAGGGGATGAGGATAGAAGTCTGATAGTAGATAAGGAAGATGAGGAATTTAGAAAATTGGAATGTGCAATAGAATATTTATTGGATTCTAATTTTACGTAAATAATAGAGAATAATTAAAATGTATTTTTACACGTAAATATGATAAAAGAGAAGAAATTACTAAACAATAAAATGTAGATAAGAAGAAATTACAAAAAAAAATAAATATGGATAAATAAGTTGTTGGGTTTGCAGGATTCTATAATGTAGTATTAGGTATACCTTGTATTATGGTCCTACTACTAAATTAAAGTAATGTTTAGTTAGTGCAATTACCATCTCTACATTGATTTGTGAATTTGTCAATATTATACTAAGAAAGAGATTAAAAATCCATTAATAACGATGGAATGATGATTACATCTACGTAAAATTCTAACGTTCCGGAACATAAGATAAAATAATAAATATATGTAATGAAATCAGTTAATACAAATTTAAATATACTTTAAAACCCAAATACCATATAATAGGTTAAGAAATATGTTTAAATAATGGCTTTATTAAAAAGTTATTTATTTTAAAATAAGACAATATCATTTCAAATTTATTTCTTATTAACTTTCTTAATTGTTCTAGAAAATGTATATAATCTTAATTCTATTGTATATCTTAATTTCATCTTTATATTATGCATATCATCTACAATTGTTTTGTCAATCTTATATTCTTTTTTATATATTCTATTATATTTTTGATAGTAGATATAGGTAATTTAAAAGTTTCACCAATATTTTTTAATATCATATCTATTACCATAATTTTTTATGATAAATAATCTAAATGAGATTAATCTTGTTATTAGAGATAAAAGGTTTTAAAAGATTAAATAGAATACAATGCTTATATAGATAATAAGATTAAATGGAATGCAATGCTTATATAGATAATAAAATAACAAGTATATTATAACATATCATCTATTTATTTTATAATTAAAATCTTTATCTATTATTTTATATATCCATTAGAAAAATATTGATATGAATCATACAATCCTGTTGTCATACTTTTAAGACTCCAATTGATTAATGTATCTACATAATCTTCTATTTCATTCTCTGATAATTCTAATTTAAATTTATCTCTAAAAATATCTAATGCATTTTTTGATAGGAAAGGATTATTCGTATTCATTATTTCTATTATTCTGCATAATCTTTCAGAATATTTTCTAAGAGAAATAAATCCTTCGTAAAATAGAATTTTAAATTCTAAGATTCTATCTCCTAGTAAATCTAAATATTCATTACTAAATTTAAATGGGGCTGTTTCTACAGCATAGAATCCTGGATGTTGGCCTAAAATAAAACCGAAATCTATATGTACTATTTGTCCTGTGTTTTTTAATAGAATATTACCATTGTGTCTATCTTTTAATTGAAGAAAATATGTAACCAATGAATATCCAACTAGTGAATATAAAAAATTACTAACGGATTCATAATATTCAGGGGATTTTTCATCTCCGTATTTATGAATAAAAAAGCTTTTTAGATAAAGCACTTTTTTGTTATCTACTCCATATTTTTTTATAAAATGGATAGATTGTGCTTCTTTAACCGGTTCTACCAATGCACTACGTTCATTTAATAAATAAATTTCATATGGTTCTACCCATATTTTCCTTTCTTCTTCTTCCCATATTTTTTTCATTTCTCTAAGAACGTGGTATGCAACGAGTTCTTGTCTTAAATCATTTCCTATTTTTATTATAAGAGATTTAACATCCCATCCTCTTCTATTTTTGTATTTACTTTCCATTCTCTCTTTATCGATATTAAAATTTATCTTTTTTATTATTATTTCTTCTTTTTTTCCTTTAAAATAATTTATTACACTAAAAATCCTACTTTCATTTTTCTCTTCTTCTATCGGCTCTTTAACAATCATTAATTCTTCTATAATTCTTTCTTTAATATATTTTTTTTCTTTATTATTTTCATTTAAAATATAAAGCTGATTAAGTAAAACCATTTCATTCAGCAATATTTCATCTTCTATTTCATTTATCTTTTTATCAAAATTTGTTATTTTATTTTTATTTACATTTTGCGTATTTTCTAATTTTAAAGATATTTTACTTCCCAGGGAATCATCAACCTCTGTTATTACTTCATCCAATATTTCTTTATTAATATTTTCTAATATCATATTTTTATTTCTTTCTACATTTTTAAATTCATTAGATTTTTTTATTATATTTTTTCTTTTAATTATCTTTTCCTTTTCTCTTTCTTCTAATACACCGATATCCTTACAAACTTCATATACTAAAATATACGGTACATTTACAGCAGAATCTAAAATCTTACATTCTTCTATACACACACTCAATAATATCTCATTATTATCAAATGCTATAGGTAATGATATCTGTTTAGGTAACATAGTATTTAATATCTTTAATTCTATATCCAATGCTCTCTCTCTCATTTTTTTAGGTAAACTTTTCAATCTATCAGATATTCTAACTAATTCTTCTATAAATACAATTTCTTTATTTGTAGTATTTTTTTCATTAATCCTACATAAATTCTCTTCATAATCTTTTAATTGTTTACATAATGGTTGATATACCAAAGAAACAGAAGAAACAAAATATAGAAATACTGATTCTATACTCATTATTTTATCATTATCAGTAGAAATATTAGAAGTAGGATGGTTAAGATATGAATAATGATCCTTACTTTCTTTTTTCTCCTTAATAAATTCTTTTATTTCATTTTTATTATCATCCATTTTTATTTCATTTTTATTATCATCCGCTTTTATTTCTTCCAAAATATCATTTCTAGGAGTATTTTCTACCGCCAATATTTCATCAAATATTTCTTGATCCATTTCAAAATCATTACACTCAATTTTATCTTCATCCTTCTTGCATTCATATTCATATTCTTTTTGCTTTATCTTCATATTTCCTCTATTCCATATATTACTATTAAATATTCTATTTATGATTTCATTTTTATATTTATTTTGCTCTATTGTTATTTCTTTATAAATATTCAATTGAAAATACACTGCCATTGCATATTTTTTATTTCTTTTACAAATATGAATTAAAAAATTATATAAAGGAAAAGAAATATTATTATGATAAAAAAATACATGTACTAATTCTGGTATAACATCATATATATCAGTTCTATAAGATAATTTTTTACATAAATAATAATGAATACCAGGTTGTGGATAACGATATAAATAGCTTATTACCATGGAAGTGTCAAAATAGCTGCTGTTAAATAATTTGTGAAGCCATAGTTTTGCTTCAGTATTTTTCATGGGGTAAATCAATGTATATTTATTTATGATGGTATTATGATCAAATTAAAAATTATAGGTTAATTTCTAAACAATTGAAATGTTATAAGAATTATAATAATGATATGGTGTTATGGTGTTATGGTGATAGAGTTATATGGTGATAGGGTGATAGGGTGATAGGGTGATACGACGATAGGGTGGTAAGAATAATAATAAGAATTATAAGAATGATACGACGAATAAAAGATAGAATAAAAACGTATAAGAATAAAAATAAAGAATATTAAATTTATTAGATTTTCAATGAATAACTAAAAATAATTTATTAATCATTTTCTACTTTTCAACTGAAACAAAGACAGTGAGAAAATATTTTCAAAATAAAATTAACATAAAAGATATTTATAAAATATTTCTTAAAGAAAAATAATCCTATATCCGTATACTAATTTAACATAGAATAATTTATTATTTTCTTCTTATTATAAACCCATGGGTATACTTCAATTATCTAAGGTTATTAAAAAGCATGCTAGTAATGCAATAGTTTTAAGGCCTATGGAATATTTTAATGGTAAAACAATAGCTATAGATGCTTCTATGTCAATATATCAATTTCTTATTGCTATTAGAAGTGATGGTGTTATGCTTAGTGGTGGTGAAACTACATCTCATTTGGTAGGAATGTTTTATAGAACTATTAGGTTGGTAGAAAAGGGAATAAAGATATTATATGTTTTTGATGGTAAACCTCCAGAGATAAAAATTCAGGAAATAGAAAAAAGAAATATAAGAAGGGCAGAGGCCGAGGAAAAATATAAGGAGGCTGAAAAAGATGGAGATAAAGAATTAATGGCTAAATTTGATAAAAGAAAAGTAAAGGTTGGAAAAATACATGTGGATGAATGTAAGAAATTATTAACTTTAATGGGTATTCCTTTTGTCACTGCTCCTTCTGAAGCAGAGGCTTTTTGTGCGTATTTGGCACATAAAAATATAGTTTATGGGGTAGGTACTGAAGATATGGATGCATTAACTTTTGGTGCACCTAGGCTTTTACGTAATTTAAATGCCGCAGAATCTAAAAAACTTCCCGTTGAAGAATATAATTTAGATAAAATTTTATCTCAATTGGATATGAAAATGGAAGAATTTATAGATATGTGCATAATATTAGGATGTGATTATACACAATCATTAAAAGGTGTAGGCCCACAAAAAGCCGTAACATTTATACGAAAATATAAAAAAATAGAAGAAATTTTAAAACATGAAAAATATACAGCGGTAGAAAATTGGGAATATAAAAATGCTAGATTAATTTTTAATACGCTTGGAAAAGAAGATGCACCACTTCCCAACCTGGATATACGATGGAATGAAATTAATTTACAAAATATCAATGAATATTTAGTAAAAGAAAAACAATTTGATGAAGAGAGAGTAAAAAAAGGTATAGAACGATTGTTCAAAGGAAAAAAGAAAGCTAAGCAAGGATCTCTTGATGACTTCTTCAGAAAATAAATTTAAATTTAAATTAATCTTTTTATTTTTTATTGTTTACCTAAGGAGGAATATATGAAATTGATTTTTTATTGTAAATTACAATTAAAATATAAATAATAATTTTATGTTAGAAATATTTATAATTTTAATTATGTTATATAAATAAGAGGTAAATGTAATATATATTAATTATTTATATTTTAATTGTAATAAAAAATTATTAAAATATAGAAAACATAATTTAAATTAAAAAAACAATATACATAGGATTATGAAATTTAGAATAAAAAACATTAAAATAAACAAATAAATTACAATAGAAAATTTAAAATAAACAAATAAATTACAATAAAAAATAATTTATAATATAAAATTTAAAATACAAAAATCGTTAAAAATTTAATCACTGAGTTAATACACTATCAAAATTAGAATTGAATAAAACAATAAAAAATCCTGATATTATTTTTAAAATTCTAAAATACAAAGATCCACTACTAAATGATAGCGTATATTTTATATCGCTGATTACCGTAAAGGATAAAATCATAAGAAGAAGATTTGCGATAGCAAAATTACCCGACATATAAAAGAATGAGATTAAAAAAATACGTAAAGCGATAGAAACCCTTTCTTCTGTAAATAAGCTATTGAAAAAAGCCATATAATCTACCTTTGTTTCTTTCTTCAAAATATAAAACATTTTACCATTAATATTTTTTATCCTCTTAGGATCTACGTTTACTATTTCTCCATTACTTTTAAATCTTATTTTTACATTCTGTTCCATATTATTATATTCTACATCATCTTCATCATTAGATTCAATCACCCCTTCTCTGGATTTTATTTGATTTATTTCATTTTCAATTTCTTTTAATTTTAAACGTAAACTTCGTATTTCTTTTATGCCATCATCTATTTTTAGATTTTCCATCTCATTTACCTTATTTTCCAAATCTTCTATTTCTTTGCGATCATTTTTTATTTCTTCTTTAATCTGTATGATTTGTTTTGTAGTATTATAACTAAGATATAAATTACTACTCTGATTTATATATTTGATAGGAACTGCTTCATTTACAATCTTCCCATTGTGTACAAATATAATATTTTCTTTTTCTTGTTTTACTGCCGATTCTCCATTACCTGTATTTATTTCATCGAATACACACTGTTTTATATCTGCAACCGTATCATTGCTTATTTCTCTCTCTATAACATAATCTTCATCTCCAACATTAAAAAATATCTTACCCATGGGATGTTATGAATTTCAAAATATAAATATTTTTTTGATTATTGATTACCCCCTTTATTTATTTAATTTGACCTATAGATGTATTTGGTTATAATGCTTTAATGATCTTTTATTATTTTTTATACAAAAATAATTTTATTGTTTTTTTAATCTGTATAAGGAAATTAAAAAAGTAAATCAAATAAAATGTGATATCTTTCTTTTATAGTGATATTTTTAAAAATATTGTTAAATTATTTTATATGAATTATTTTATTGGGTAATAATAATTGTTATTTAAATATCTCATTGGGTAATAATATTTGTTATTTAAATATTTAATTGGGTAATAATAATTGTTATTTAAATATGTAGGTTAGTTTATAAAATGAAGCTATTTGTTGGCTTATAAAATATATTATGATATTTTTTGTTAAATATCTTTCGGTAACATTTACATAAAATAGTATTTGAGATCTGAAATTTAAATATAAAATAATATTGTAAGATTTAAAAAGAAATTGATATTGAATTATAAATTGATAATTTTCATTTATAAATAAATTTAAATTTTTTTTTTTTTTACGAATGAAACTTTTATTTATCAAAGCTTCCTGGCCGGTTGCGGCCTACCATGGTCTGTGACCTTCGGTTCCTCGAGCGAAATTAAGCTTGTACTAACTGGTTTCACTACATATATGCATTAATCTCATCTTACCTTATGCTCCAGAGTGTTAGGATTTTGCGTCTGGTGCGCGTCGCCGCCCCCACTTCCAGCTCTTAAGGAATTCCCAGCCTCTTTCGTTGCATAGTATTGGCCGAGTCACAAATCAATACAGGGATTGCAACTACATCAGCTAAACACTACTTTGATCTAGTAGCGGGGTCGTCATACAAGGCACAGCTATGCTGCGCTATCGAAACCTCACCCACTCAACAACCTTTTTCTTCTCTTCTGCGTTTATTATTATTATTTTTTTTTGTTTTGAAAATTTTTTCTGGATGAGGGATTCGAACCCGCCAGGCTTGGGGTTTGGTTACCACCCCACGACCACTGGGCCAGGCGGGACTTATAAATAAATTTAAAGAATAAAAAAATAATTGGTAATTTAATTTTGATTGAAAAATTATTTTAAATTCCTATACGTTAATTGGTAAATAACAATGAATATTTTGTTATGTTGTATTCTATTTAAATGATATGTTACTTTAAAATAATTATATATTTTAGTTTTTGTAGGATATATTAATATGGTTAGTTGAAAAGTAAGGAAAAATATAAATTTATTATATATTTTAATAATAATGTATCCTATTTGCTTAACGTTTTAAAAAATATATTAATATGTTTAATATACCTTAAAAGATATAATAAATGTTTTTGTTTGTAATTCTAAATGATTCTTATTTTGAAAAATCAATAAAATATTATATTTTCTTTGTAATGTAATATTTGTAGCTGATAATTATTGATTAAGGTTGAGAAAATAAAGAAAAGGTTTAATTTCTTTTTGTCTAAGTATACATTTTATATAAATCTTGATTATTTTTTTGTAGCTATTTGTGATATAGATGTATAATGATAAGTAAAACAAAGAATATGTATAAAATAATAAAGAAGGAAAGAAATACGTTGAATAAATGAGGATCCAATAGTTTAGTCTGGTTATTCCTTATACAACCAATTGCCAATAAAGCAAAGAAATACTAACCTCATAATTGCAATCCTCTTATTGATTAATGGCTCGACCAATATTAGAACAAAGAAAATGCTGGAATCGTGTTAAGCCAGGGAGAGGCTATGCATCATACACGAAATTTTAATGTTTTGGAACATAATAAAAATGAGATTACCGCATATATCTAGCAAAATTAGTGAATACAAAATACACGTAACTTAAAAAACAAGGTGCTCTGAATCGTGGTGAATTTCTATTATTTGGAATATTTCAATGATAATTAAAATGTTATTTCAAAAAATAATAGTAAATCATTATCATATAAATAAAAGAATAAAATATAAAACATATAAATAATTAAATTCTTATTTTATTCATCTTCATATATTTTAAAACCATATATTCTTGGTATATATTGATGATATTCTCTTTCTTGTAATTGGGTCTTATAATTTAAAACGAGTAAATGTGGGAAAGTGCTACCAAATGCACATCCATCTAATAATTGTAAAGATTCTTTTGGCTCATAAACATCATTGCAATTATAACAATATGATTTAACCGATGCTATATGTGGTTTATTTGATATTCCAATAGGAATCATTGGTGCTCTGTTACAAAGTACTCTTTTACATTCTCCATATTCTTTAGCTATTATTTTGGAAAAAATATCTTCCATTCCTGGTTTTGTCATAATATATCTTTGATGTATCAAAAGATATAAAGTAGTTTCTTGATCGATAAATTTTGGTTCTTTTTTATCTAAAAGTACTTCATAACATCTTTGTATATTTTCAACCATTGTATTTATTCCAGCGAGATTAAATTTATCTTCAATGTACATAATGGGGATTTTTGCTAATTTGTGGTGTGGTCCTTCTTTATGGAATTCATCTGCCCATGTTATGTGTTCGGTATCTGATTCTTCTTCTGTATAATATGATGAAGATGTAGTTTGTTCATCTGCCATTGTTAGAAGGATGAGAAAATATTTAAAGAAAAAATATATTTGAGAAAAAAAATAATTGAAGATTAGCGAAGTATAAATACGTTTGTAAGGATTAAAACATTAAAAATAAATTTTTTATGAATAATCGATTATGAAACATTTTATAAACATAAATTATTACTGATAAGTAATAACTATCATACTTTTTAATCATAAAAATATTAGTCTTCGAATGTCACAAAATAATTCAAATGCAACAAAGTTTCATTCATAGAATAAAATATACAAGGAATCTAAAATATATGTTATTATGGATATTTATATTTTTAACATCAATAGAATGTATGTATATTATTCCTGTAAAATTTCATATTAACAATCTTGTATCTAAGCTAATAACAAAAGAACTTTTCACGTCGAATAACTTAGATTTATTTTTATCGGAGTATGGATTAAAAGATAATATCAATCCTATGGTATTAGATACACGGAATCATAGTTTTGGTGCAACAAAGTTATTTTTATCGACTGTTTTAGATATGAAAAATAAAGAGCTTTTTGATTATAATGTTCAATTAACATTGGAGTTAGACAATAAATATTTAGAAGTGGATAGTGTTTGTAAAAGCTATAATGCTGCTGCTGAAGCTGTAGCTATAATGGCATCTGAAGAAAATAAATTTAATATTGAAAATGCAGGGAATACTATAGTCGTCTTCTCTTGTGAGAATTCTGAAGTATCGGATTTAAATGAAAGAAATACAGCAGCAGTTAACGAGTGTGATAATGTAGCGGCAATAGCATATAAAGATCTATTTCAATTAAGAGATGGTATCATGGAAATTTTAACAAAAATGTTAACTAAATTAGGTGGTGGTGCAAGTAAATCGAATATGAATGAATCATTACAAAAATATATGAGAAGATGTATTGATCAGAGTATATTCCCCGTAGGAACGAAAACAAACGGAACTAAGCATGTGATCAATTTAACAAAAATTCCTACTACTTATTTAAATTAAATGTGAATACAATTTTTATTTTAAATAAAATCTTCCAGATATTTATATTCAAATATAAAATTATCTTTTTGTCTTGTTTGCCATTTTGTTTCGTAATCGAAATATGCGAAAGATCCCTTTTCATAATGTTCTGTAATAAGAAGAGGTTCCGATAACCTTTGAAACCAAGTTTTATATTTTGTATTAAATCTCCATGCGTAATTCTTTAATTCTCTTGCTGCAAAGTATTGTGCTATTGTGTTTGGATGATAATAAAAAATAAAAAAAAGTGTATCCGTATCCATTTTTTTGTATATTTCCGGTGCTTCAAATTTTACTTGGTTTTTTACTGGAAAGTAATCAGGTACAGGAACTCTTGGATATTCTTTTCTTTTCAAGCCTTCAAAGTCTGTACAAAATTTTATGGATGCACTAATCTCTCTTTTATAATATTCCTCTTTATTTTCTATTTTTTCTATTTTCATCTTCTTTATTTCCTTAAACTTACTGAGGTGTTCCGCAAGTATAGGCTTCTGGCCTTTCTCTATTTTTGTTTGTTTAGGTTGTAATAATTTGGAAAATCCTTGCCATACTTGTGCTGGTGTCATATTATTTTTTTCTTTTTTATTAATTTCTTCATTTTTATTTTGTGTCATGGGACAAAAAATTTGAAAACAAATAAATTTTTGTGTTTTTGATAAATATTTTATTTTTGATTTTTAGATATAAAATTTATAGGTAGAATTCTTTTGCAGTATTCTCTAAGATTTTTGTAACCTGTTTCTTTTTCTAAAGATGAAATATATTTTTCTGAAATTTCTATAGCATATTGATCTAATTCTTTTATATTTTTACTTTTTGCTTTAAATATTATTTTTGAAATTAGTAACATTTTATTCAGTTGATTCTTATTCAGTTTATAATTACGTTCTTCTTCCTCTATAACAAAATCTATATTGCATCCATTATCATGTATATCTGATGGTAATGCTTCAACGTCATTAAGTGGTATATCCTCAAATGGATATATTGGTTCAAATTCAGCTTCTGTTATTTTTTGTTCTTTTATATTTATCTTTGACTCATTATGTTCTTGTACAATCATCTCAGAAAAGTTATTTATTCTTTTTGCATAGTTTTTTTCTTCTTTATTGCTTACAAAATATTTACTTATTAATCTATCTATACTATTACATTCATTTTTTATATCATAAAAATTAGATTGTTTGAAAATATTATAGAACTGAGAAAGTGTAATATTCATTTCACAATATACGTAAAGCATTATTGGGATATCTAAAAATAAATTTAAAAGTGATTCTTTCGTGTTTTCTATCTCTAATGTATAGTTTGATGTATTAATACTCTTCTTTTTATATTCTTTTATGATGGTCTCAAAAATGGACCAAAATTTATCTACTTCTAAAACTTTATTTTGAACTAAAAGATCATAAGCGGTTGAAATATCTTTTTCATTTTTTAAAATTTCTTCATATACATCCTTTGTTGTTATTATTAAAAGCAATAAAGATTTTATTATTTCCTTTGTATATGAATTTTCAAATTTAAAAATATAATTTTTATTATCTTTAGATTTTATTTTCAGAAGCAAAGGTTCTTCATTTTTTGTATGTAAAGATGAAATATCGGATTTTTGAATGATTGTTTTCCCGTTTGCATTTGTTAATATTATACCATCGCGTGAAAATAACAAATCATGTTCTACATTATTTACTATAATTAAAATACCCATGGGATTTTAAATTTTTGTATAAAAAAATATATAAAGTTACTTTTGAACAAAAATCATATTAAAATTACTCTGATATCATTAATCTGTTGACGTAACACTAATTTAATGTAATTAAAAATAAAGAGATAAGGTAATTAATCAGTATACCCATCTATAACTTAAATAAAAATTTATCCCATGCTTCAAAATTCTTTTAAAGAAAAGTTTAACAATAAAAATAAATATATTGAAGTTCACATAAAAATTATATATATGGAATCTATCTTTAATTATAAATTACATAAGACATAGTACAACGAAATATTAATAACATCAAAATATAACATGGACGCAAACTGTTCCAATATAACATTTATTGAACTTAATTTGATCTCTTGTATGAAGATTGTATAAAATAAACATTTTAATATAATATCGAGTACTACGTAGCGGGTGTATATAACTTGTTCATTCATAATTTTAAATAAATAGAATAGAATTTTTATCGAGAAAATATAGAGTTGTAATAGGTAACGAGCAATACACAAATAAAGTGATATATGATATGGTAAGAATTAACGATATAAAAACTTATTGGTATGCAAATAAAGCTTATTCAATAATCAAAGAAAAAAATAACAAGAAAAATTAAAATTATAATTTGGGGTATAAAATTATTTTATTGTCATTATTAATACACAATGTCGTAAAAATAATTTTAATTAACCATAAATTAATTCTGTTAGTTCATTTATCATTGTTTTTAGAATTATTATAAGATATGTCATTGTTATAAGAAATGTCATAAACACCAAAATCCCACAATGAATTTTTGTTGTCACGCTGTTTTAGAACTAAATTATCCAGACGTTCAAGCTCCTCTCTAGTATTATTGTCTATATTATTTAAACGTATAATCACACCCTCGTTAACATAATATTCGTCTAAATCCAAGACCTGTATAGGTTGAATTTCGCATGTCTCAATGGTCTCAATAGTCTCTTCGTTATTTGACTTTGAATATAAATCGTTACAACTTATATTTTTGACTATATCTACTGATATACCTTTAGAATCATCTAAGGGTATATCATCAATATTATTACAAATACTCGACCCTTTATAAATGTTCTCCTTCTCGCCAAGTCTCGTTATAGTTTTTGACACAAAACTTTCAGTTTGTAAAATTTCTCTTATTTTATCTTTACTATAATTTTCTAGTTTTAAAATTTTTTTAATATATGTTTTAACGTTTTCATTGTCATTATAATTCCCTTCGAATTGTGAAAAAGTATCAAATATTTTAGAATGCATAATTCTCACCGATCTAGTTTTGCAACAGTTGTTAAACAATTCATTTTCTAATGATGAATATACAATAACACCATAGTTTATACCGTTGTATTTATATGATACTGATTTCTTTACTAATATTTCTTTCATCTCATCAATCCTTTCAATGTAATAGGATATACCATCGAACGTTCTTCCAGAAATCCATATTTTTTTATCAGTCCATCGTCTTATTCTTTCACCAACTATGTAAACAAATACAGTTCCTGGAACTATTTGATCTGATTCCATATCATTCAATCGGTCATATATCAGGTTTATATGTCCTTTTTCAACTAACTCGACAATGTAAGATATTTCAGATGAATTGTGTGCACATAATAGTCTGTTGTTTATCATGTTATGACATCAAACTTATTATTTAAACTTAAAATTAATTAGATAATACCAAAAAAAGACAAAGTTATTTCAAATAACGTTTGCATACCTATAAACGTAAAATAAAGTCTTTTGTTTAATAAAATTCTTTTTTTCAGGATTTAATCACAGGTATTGACAGTTCGCGTAAATTCTAAAAACATAATAGACATTTGACAACGTAATCTTTACATTGATTTTTGTTTTTAAATTCAAAAGATTAACTTTTGATATATCCCTTATAAATATTATATTATTATCACTTTAAACATTAATACGTATTCTTAAAAAGTTAATTTATGATTCCAGTACGGGTAATTTTTTCAAAAATGAGGTTTAAATTTTTATGATACCACGCATATTCATATGAAACAAACTTATATATGCAAACAAAATATAACACATGATAAATATTCAACGTTATTCATCTAAGGTAAAGAAACGTTTAAACCAACAGGAAATTAGATTAGCATTCTTAATCTGCAAAGATTTAAAGATAGAAAGATGTTATCAGGTTTCTAAATCACTGAGGCTACTTCATAGATTGGCTGGAACTGAAAGATTTGAAAAAGAAATGATTTTATTAAATGAGTACATAGAAAAAATTAAGAAACAACTAAAAATTAAAGCAAAAAAAGATATAGACAATCTAATTAAAAGCTTTAAGTTGTTATAAATATAATATATTGTTTATAACTATAATTTCGCGTTATTTGCATACAGTTTATACATATTGAAATAATGTTAAATTCTGATATCCAGGCTTTGTTTAAAGTTTCGTGGAAAGCATTTGTCAGAAAAAAATTTAATTACTTTTCATTGTCTACATTCTTAAAATGAGATATGATAACCAAATTTTATAATTATGCCATTTTAAAAATGATTATCGATATTATATTAATAAGATAATTATATAGCAACAATCATATTTAGGATTTGAAAGGAATGAACATTATCTAAAGACTTATACCTATTCTATGTTTTCATTATAAAAGAGTGATAATAATAATAAAATATTATAATTTTTTGTAATATGTTTCGTAAGTTACATAGAAAACTAAAAATATTATCCTAAAGATAGACGTATGAAACGATAAAATAAGGAGTTAATTGAAAAATACATTTTCAAATCAAATTTTTATTTATAAAAGTTTCCTGGGTAGTTATGGTCTGCCGTAATCTATGATGATTGGCTATTAAATCATATTTAAACTTTTACTATTTGTTTTTACTAGATATATATTAGCCTTATCATATTTTATGCCACAGAGCGTTAGAATTTTATGTATGGTGTGTGTTACCGCATCTTTCACCTTTTTAAAATTATTGCCCTCTTTCTTGGCATAATACTGACCAAATCACAACCAAATACAGGGATTTCAATTACATCAACTAAATATTACCTTGGTCTAGTATTAAACTATTCTATAAGGCAGCGTAAAGCTATGCTATCAAATATTAATCACCCAACTATTTTTTTATTATTTTTTATTTTAAATTTTTTCCGGATGAGGAATTCAAACCCACTAGACCTGGGATTTGGTCATCTCCCAAAATCATTCAATCAGACAGCCTCAAAATATTTTTATAGAAAAAGATAATTTTCCCCCAATGAAAAAAATATTTTTAGTTGTTGGAATGGCTGGTAGTGGAAAAACAACATTTTGTACTAAATTATACAATTGGTTATCACAAGATAACATTGAAATAGATCCAATAACAGGATTAAATAAAAAAGTATACAGTATCAATTTAGATCCTGCTGTGATTAATACACTGATGCCTTTAAATTTAGATATAAGAGAAAAAATAAATTATGATGAACTTATGCAAAAGCAGAATTTAGGTCCGAATGGTGCTATTATTACAGCTATTAATCTTTTCTTATTAAACATAAATGCATATTTAAACGAAATAGATTCACAATATATTATTATAGATACCCCTGGTCAAATAGAAGCTTTTATTTGGTCATCAGGTGGATTAGTATTAGTAGATTCTCTAAAAAAATTAGGTTATGATTTAAATCTTTTATTTGTAATGGATTCAAGAGAATCAAAAAGACATACAGTTTTTATTTCGAATATGTTATTTGCAGCCTCACTGCATAGCCGATATGATATCAAAACATATTGTATTTTTAACAAAATAGATCTAGTCGATACTTCAGAAATTGAATGGATGAAAGACTCTGATAATTTTAGAAAAGATTTGCCTGAAGAAGATGCAAGGACACCAATGTTATCATCATTATCTTTGCATTTTGAAGAATTCTATAAAGATATGACTACTTTTTGTATTTCATCAGTTACTTCACAAGGAAAAAAAGAATTTTTAGATTATTTTAAATAAAATAATATTTTAGTATAAAAGTTTTTATTCAAATATTTTTAAAATTTATAAAAAAATGTATTCATAAGGATTCGAACAAAAAAATGCAATGTGCATTTCTGCCGGATGCACATTTTATATGTATTTAAAATAATTAAATACATAAAAATAAACAATTAAATATATATTATTTTTTAATACGGTAAGATCATTTTGAAACATGACAATAAAAATAAAATATAAAAATTTACTCCTTTCTACCCCAATGGATTTAAATTTATCTCACTATTTAAAAAATTCTAATTTTTCAAAAAGAATAAAAAAGAAAAAATCTGAAGATGGAGAAAGACTACTCGATGAAGAAATAATAACATCACACACATTTAGAAAACGAGCAAAATTTCCCAGATGGACTATAACTGAAAATGAGCTCTTTTTTAACGCTCTAGAAATTTGTGGATTGGAATTTACTCTGATTAGTGAACTATTTGATAATAAAACACGTAAACAAATCAAAGCAAAATATAAAAGAGAAGAAAAGAATAATCCACAAAAAATTTCATCCATTATGTCAAAAATAAAATCATTTGACGCAGAAAAATATAATTCATTAAAAGTGAAATATAAAAAAACTGATAATTCATTAAATAATTTATAAATATTTTCATAGCGTTATAATTTTATATTCATTTACATATCAAATTTAAATTATCATTCTTTTTGCTTATATTCCATATGATGTTTATAAATAATAAATTCTATTTTAAAATTATTTCTATCAGGAGATCTTACAAGCTCAATAAAATGCCTATTATTTATTTTTTTTACAAAATATCTTGTATTTATCATATAATTAAATCCCAAGCCTAAATCTCTATAAGAATTAAGAATAATAATTTTTATATTATAATCTCTATGTATAATCTTCAGATTATTTATAAATTCAAAAAGTTCCTTATATTTTAATTTATCGATAGAAGCTAAATAATCTAAAGAATCAATAATCAAAAATTCTATATTAATATATTTTATAAAAGTAATTAGATGATAATTTATAAAAAAATACAATTCATAAATGGATTCTATGTTTTTTATTGTCAGCTTATCTAAACTATTTATGATCTCTTTGTCCTTCCATATATGTTTAATAATTTCTATTTTTGATACAAAATTTATAAACTTTTTAATCGGGAAGGTTTTTGTATTGATGTATAATGTATTTCTATTTTTTATTATATCAAATATTATACTGGTTTTTCCACTTCCATATTTTCCATAGAATTCTGTTATTCCGGAGATTGGCAAATCCATTTGGGTAATAAATTATTAAGAATTTGTAAAATAAAATAATGTTAGGATAAATGAATATTAGGAGTAAAAATCTTTTATTCTTTTTATTTGTATTCAATTTCTAAACTTTTGATTATTTTATGTAGTTCTAAAGTAATTACATTTTTTCTAATTTTGGCTTCTTGAACCTCTTGATATGGGCAGAGTAATTTGATACTAATTATAAGTTCTAAAGCAGTTCCCTGGTCTGTAATGTTTATATCACGTATTTCCGATTTTTTGTTATATATTTTTCTATGACTGGCCAAAAATTTGTCTATTTCGTCTTCTAATTTCTGTAATTTTCCTATAACAGAATCATAACTAAACTTATTCTTAAATTCTTCTGTTATGTATTTACTTCTTCTTAAATTGGTTATTGGTTCTTTTCGTAAAATTTCATTGCTAATATTGTGGAATTTTGAATCACAGATAAGTGTGGAATATAACAATCCCATTTCGTATACTGTATATTCATTCTTACTTACTTCTATTTTATCTCCAATATCAAATGGTCTTATTATGAAAATAAAGATAAGAGATTGAAATATATCTGAGAGCATGTTACCAAATATAAAACTCAATGGAAATATAATACCGGTAGTTACCATATTTAACCCTGCTGTAAAAACGCTTTTCCTTCCGATACATGTAAAAACTAAGAATGTAGCAATGGGGATGGCTAGAATGTATATTATAAGTTTAAGTTTAAACATTCCTTGTGCATTTTCTATAAGTGCTAAACGAAGTATTTGTTTCTCTTTAAACAGAGATAGATATCTTTTAACAAATTCTTCTTTCGACACAAAACCACTTCTATCTTCATCAAACAAATAAAACATTTCTTCACCTTCTTCAGATCCAAAAATTCTCATAAAATCAGAAATTGATAATTCTTCACCGTTTTTTAAGTTTTGAAAAATTATTCCAGCCCAGGCACCTAAATCCGGTATCAATTGTTCGTTCATTATTCCATTAAGATTGATAAGACATCTTACGTTTTTTTCGTTCTCTTCAATTCTCGAATTGTAATAATCTCTGTGGATTCTAAAATTTACATATTGTAACGTTAGCTTTGTCAGTAAAATAACAAATAAAACAGAAGCAACTGCCAATAAAATTGATGGGTAACCAATCGCATTCTTCGCATTTAATATTTCCTGTTTTCCTGATACCAATTTTTCTAAATCTTTACTTTTATCAAACAGAAAAGCTAAAAGGCTACAAATAAAAAGCGACGATGAAAATACTAAGAAAAAAGAGTTTTGGTTCAAGAAAAAAACAAAAAATGTCGTTGGATCTTTTTTCTCATAAAATTTCTGTATCATCTTTAGAATAAGTTCTAACAAAAACCACAATCCTAGAAATATAAAAAAATAGAATCCTATAAGTCTATAATCATGCCAACTCTTCAAACTATAGAATGTAATAGAAATTAGAAAGAATAATAAACTGAAAAAACAGGGATATGCAATTGATAGGATTTTCGTTTTCGGCAACGTCAAATAATTGCCTGTTTTGCTATATAAATCATATTCTAATACATTTTCGATATGTTTAATTCTCTCATCTTTGTTTTCCATATTTAATTGGATTATTTTTGTATATATAATAATTAAAAATCACATTTTAGTTTATCAAAACATATCTACTGACATCATTAACTTTACAAATAAATGAAATATAAAAAGTTCTAGAAACCGATGAAAGTTTTCTATTTTTTTAAAAAAAGAAATTATTTTAAATATAACAAATGAAAGGGATAATAAATAATTTTATATTTTATATATAATATTACCACGTGTTAAAATATAAAATGTTAAATTAAAAATGATAATGATAAATTGGAAAAATACCATTTAAATTTTTAACAAAAATATTTAAAATATAAAATCAAAGCGTCATTTTATTGAAAGTTTACAAGGTAATTTTCTATAACAAAAAAAAATTGATCATTATAAAAAACGCTTAATTTAAATGATAAATAAACATTAAATAATAATATATCTATTTTAGCTTTGATGACATTCATCTTTAAATAATAAAAGATATGATTTTAAAAGTATACTATAATAAAAAATGAATGTTTTAAATAAAATCAATCAATATAATACAATTAAATAAAATAAACATATATTATTAAATGTATATTTAACAATATGATAGTTCAATAACTTATAGAAGATTTAATTAGCAAATAGATATTCAATCATTTCATCATCACTATCATCTTGTTCGGGGAATCCTTGACCGTCTACGACTATAGTCGCTTTGGGAATTGGCTTCCCATTGATATTGTATGTTGAAAGCTCAACAGGTTCAAATGTAAAATAGACATCTTTCATTTCTTTACCATTAATATCTATAGCGTGAACGAGATAATCATCAAAGGTTAGTTTAATATCATTTAGTATATCTCCAGATGTATTGCTATGAATAACAATTTGTAACAATCGTATATAAATAAAATACTCATCAGATTCTTCGCTTTCTTCTCTTATTATTTTTGACCGTCCGAAAGAATCGGCTTCAACATTATTTTCACATTTTTTCATATTTCTGTCCCGCAGAGAGGGCTTGTCATCGACTAGCATGTAGATAAAATATTTGTTCAAGGGTTTCTTGGTTTTTGCATCGTATGATTGAAATACTTGAATTTTTTTAAAAAAAACCAGCTCACTTTTGAAAAAGGCACGGGCTAATTTGTAAATAAATTCGATTTTATTTCTACCCTTATATTTGTTTCGCATCGGAATTTCATCGATATTAACAATCCATTTTGTCGCTATTTCTTTCCATTTCATGATTTTTTCTTTACGTACATCTTCAGGCATGCCTATATAATTTTCAATAGGAAATTTTCCACTAGTTTTTATAAGAAAGTTGAATTTTTCAAATTCAGGTTTACGATTTTTAATCACTATATGATTATCAATATTCAAAAAAATATTAGTATTAATAATTAAATGTCCAGTATAGTTGCCTGGCTGTATTAATCCTGTATGTTTTAACATAAACATTTGCTTCCCATTATTATAAGATAAGTATGCCTCGGGTATTAATTTTCCTTTGTTATTTAAAATTACTACATTCCTTTGCTCAAGTGGTATGGTATATATACCAGCCAGACAAGGTTGTATGTAAATACCCATCTTGAAATATTGTAATAAAGAATTTAAAATTAACATGAGGTTGGTAAACCAAATTCTTTTAAATCAAAAAATCATATTTTAATTAAGAATAAAATTCCCGATTTAGATTAAAAAATAATATTTATAATTATAGTTAAAAACTCTTATAACCGTCTTTTGTACGTTTTTAAAGAATTAAGATTCGAAATATAAAAAATTGAAGGTTTTAAAAATAACCTTTCGTATAAAAACGTAAAAATTTCAATCTTTTCTTCTAACATTATTGATTTAAAAAAGTAATTAATATAAACTGTCAGTATTTTTATTTTAAATTTCTCCATATTAGAGCATTTTTGTAAATTAAATATTGCGTTTAATATTTTTTCTTATTCTGAAAGGAAACAAAAAAAAACTTTAAAATCAATTAAAAACTTTTGTATTAAGAATTTTCATTTATATAAATCGTTTAAAAATAATAATTCAAATAAAGATTTAATATTATTTGACATTTGGATGTATCTCATTCTTATTATATTGTATTTTGAATAATCTTCAACAACATCGAATATCTCTTTTTTTCTTGTTTTTCATTCGAGACAAAGAAAACCTAATATTATTTCAAAGGTTGTTGATTTTAATCAATAACCTAGAAATATTTCTTCGAATACAAAATCAGTGAAATTGTGTTAACATAATACAATGTACTTTTATCAAAGATTGTTGTTCAGTTATAACGATATCTAGGAGTTTCCGTCTCCCATTAGAGGAGGAGAACCCTCTTGATATTTGGTTAATTTTGTGAAAGAATTCTGTCTATTAATGAATCGGCAAATGTTATGTCAAAAAAAATCAAAATCTTATATAAAAACAGAGAGAACAACGCGAACCACACGCAAAATCCTAACAATTCGAATCATAAAAAATAAAAAGCTCGAAAAAATGTTTGAATGTATAAGGATTCGATGGTATGTCTTAATTATTACAATAATAATACACTAAATAAAAATAATATTTAGCTAATGTAATGGCAATTCCTGTATTAGTTTGTGATTCGGCCAGTATTATGTCAAAAAAGGAGTTAGGAATTTTTAAGAGTTGGGAGAGATACGATGACACAAATAATGCACAAAATTCTAACGTACTGAAGCATAAGATACGATAAAATCAATGCATATCTGTAGCAAAACCAGTTTGTATAAATTTAAATATGCTTGAAAAACCAAAGGTCACAGACCATGGTATGTCACAGCCGGCCATAAAACTTATATAAATATAAATTTCAGTAAAAAATCCGGGTCATAAAGTAAGATGATACCAATGAATTTACGAGCATTCGACACGTACTATTAAGAATATTTCAAAAACTAAAAATAACGATTGCCGTATGGCATTACAAATTAAAAAATTTTAACAAAGAAAATTTTAATTAAAAATATATTTCTGATCAGAAAGCTTTATCCAAAAAGTAAAGAAATTAGAAAAGATTAAAATAAATATCTAATTAAAAATTCACTTAATTTAAAATATAATATTATTACGTCTTTTGTATTTTTATATCCAAATCATATAATTAAAATATCCAATAAATTTTTATTGTAATAAAAATACATATTCTTTATAAATAAATAATAATATTTTAACATTGTTTTTGATTTATTTTTTCTTCCTTTTATCTCCTTTTTTAATCTTAGGTTTACCATTATCTTTTTTTGTTTGTATTTTTAATTTAAATTTTTTTATATGTCTTTTTTCTTTTTTCTCTGAAATATCTGATGGTTCTTTATCAACAAATTGTTTTTTGTTCTCAATAACTTTATTTAAAATCTCTTCATTTTCCAAAATATTTTGTTTTTTATCAAATAATCGTACAAAATCTCCTAAACAAGCTCTCAATAATGGAGATATTTTAGGAAGTAAAGCATTTATTTCATCCAAACTCTTAGGTCTATGTGCTTGTATTAAACTCAATTGATAATCATCCATAACATATTCTTTTGATTCATTATTATTTTTTGCAATAAAATTTCTTAATTTCACCACTTCACATTCAGTTTGTTCTTCTTCTATTTCACAGATTGATTCTTCTGTATTTTCCATGGTAAATTTATAAAATTTATTTTTATCTATAGTTTCTAACATAGAATATATTCTTCTCTTCATTTCATCTACCATTTCATCCAATATTGGTCTAATTCTATAATCTATTATAATATTTTCTTTGTATTTATATTCCACTTCAATATAACATCCTATTTTTGTATTAAAATATTTCTCAATCTTTCTTCTACAGGATTTAGTCATAATTTTCTTTTGTTTACAACACCAAATAAAATTTTCTATCCATTTTTTATTTTTCAAAATATCAAAAATAAACATTTCACCACATTGATTGAAAACTATAAAATAACACACAAAAGGCATATAACTTCTATAACTATGTTCTATGATATCCACCATTATATACTCTGTCAAGGATTCCTCGTAAAATATATGTTCCACATTTGTTACTTTTTTAATTTTATCAAATACCATATTATGCACTATCTCACCCTTAACTCCATTATATTCAGATTCTAATAATATTTTGTGTGGACATTTTTCTATTTCTATCGTTTTATACGGCAAAACCAAAGGCTTTACTATATTCTCCTTCAAGATAAAACGAAGTTTATCATCATAAATATATATTACTCTACCTTCTTTTTTCTTCTCTTTATTTATATAATTATAAATAAAATCTATTCTCCTTACCAATTTATCCTCATCCAAACCCAATTTATTTTTGACATCATCTATTTTTTCTAAAATCTTATCCATTTTAGATTGATCTCCATTTATTTCCTTAAATATAGAATTTATGTTAGAATTTACATATTTAATAATAGCAGACGACTTTTCTAACAAACTCATGGGTAACAATAAAAACATTTTCTGCATAAATATAAAATATTTATTTTAAAAAACTTTTATTTATTAAAATTTCCTGGTCGAATATGGTTTATCGTGACATGATCTATGATATTTGATTCTTAAAGCACAATTAAACGTGTACTAAATGATCCAACTACCTATATACATTACTCTCATCTTATTTTATGTTCCAGAACATTGTGATTTTATGTATTACATGTGCCATCATTTCACCTCAAGTTTTTTTAGAAAGTCCTAATCTCTTTCTTAGCATAATACTAATTAAGTCACAAATCAATATAGGATTGCAATTACATCAACTAAATACAATTTTAAACCATTAATGGATTGCCAAACAAGATATAATCAAGGATACGTTATCAAAAACTCACCCATCCAACAACTTTTCATCTTCTTTCTTTTATTTATTATTATATTAAAGAATTATATAATAAATCTATTTATAAGACATTTATAAAATAATGAATGTTGATTATAATGCAATATGGTGTTAGTAATAAAAAAACATATAAAACGATGTTGTTAATGAAACATTTGTAATATAATTATTATTTATTCTTTTAGAATATATAAAGTAAACTCAAAAATCATTATAAAATATTTTACTAACCATCCTAACCCTCACACATTTTTGATTTTATTCTAAATTATAAAAACATTCTATCACTTCACATACCATGAAGAGTTACACCGGTAGCGGCACTTTTATAATAATTAAAATGATGGTTAAAAAGAATATTATATTACTTACAATGTTATATTTCTACATAATCATGATATGTTAAATACTAAGATTTTATTTAAAACTTTTCTAATAAATTATTTTTACCCCTATGTTTTCCTTTCTTATAGCAAGTATTGGTCTTATTTTTCTTCTTACACTTTCTGCATATGGATCATCTGCAGGTCTTTGTATTACCGCTGCCTCCACCACATTCTATGCACAAAAACGTTCTTTGATTACTAAAGCTTATGTAGCTTCTTTATTCTCCTCTACCATATTTATTCTTGGTTTTATCATTTCTATGTTAATAATGTTTAAAATTAGTGATAATATGAAATTAGAGCATAGTTTTAAATATCTTGTCTCTGGAACCATCTATGGATTTTCTGGATATTTTGTAGGTAATGCGATGGGAGAAGTTTCTAAGCTTGCTTTTGAAGCATTATCAAAAGATGAAGGATTTTTTACTTCATTTTTAATACAATTAACAAGTTTGGAGTTATTGGTTATTTTTGCATTTGCTTTAGCAGTTATTATAATGCCTAAGGCATAAAATAAAGAATATTATAAGTAATGTTAATTGTTATCATATCTTATAAAAATATATTATATGTTACTGTATTTCTTTAAAATAAAAATTAATAAGATATAAGATGTATTAAACATAGGCTAATATTTTATTAAGAATATCTAACATTAAATTTAAAATAATTATTTTTTATTCTTCTTTAATTCCAATACATTTACCTTTACATGCTGATTAACACATTTATCTACTACCTCTGTTATATTTTCTATTTTTAATGAATATCTTTCTGCATTCTTTTCTAAAAGTTTATTTAATTTTTCCTTTGAAAGTAAATCGTAATTATCTGTGTATGATACTATCGTAGGGTCATATTTTTCTTTATCTATATATTTCCTTGTGGAAATTGATGGTTCTTTATGTTCGGATATTACCTCGTTTTCAATCGTATCTACTGTTTCTACATTTAAATGCAGTGTTGGTGGTATTTGTTGTTTGAGTTGAGGTTTGAGGAGAGAAATGACGTATTTGTTATATTCGGTGGTTGATATATTTTCTGATAGGAGATATTGTTTAAGTTCAGTTTTGGTTATTTTTAAATTTATAGTTTGTAGGAAAAGATGGTGAATTTTGGAATGTTGCATAAAGGAAGGGGAAGGGTAAAAGATAAAAATATTTTTTTCTATCCTTTACATGGAAAATATCGGTGAATTTAAAATAATAAAAAAATGCATAAAAACTAAAGCACGTGTAAGTACGTATCAATTAAGAGATAGATTGGTTAATCTTCCTATTTTTATGCCTGTTGCAACAAAGGCTGCTATGAAAGGAATAAAAAATGAGGATATTGGTCATCAGATAGTTTTAGCAAACACTTATCATTTGAGAAACTTTGGAAAAGATGTTAAAAAATTTATGGGATTGGATGCTATGTTAACGGATTCTGGTGGATTTCAAATTGGTAGTTTGGTAAATTCAGAAGTAAAAGAGGAGGGTGTTTATTTTGATGATGGGTTAATGACTCCAGAAGATAGTATAAAAATACAAAATACATTAGGCGCAGATATAATTATGCAATTAGACCATGTAGTAAATCCTTTGTTTGATTATGCCTTTGTCAAAGAGGCAATGGAAAGATCCCTTAGATGGTTGGATAGATGTATTTCTGCTCATAAAAGAAAGGATCAAATTTTATTTCCTATAATCCAAGGTGGTCTCCACAATGACCTTCGTAACCATTCCCTTCAAGAAATCCTCAAAAGAAAACCTATAGGAATAGCAATAGGAGGACTCAGTGGTGGAGAAGATAAAAAAGAATTTGCAAAAACCGTATTCGATACTATGAATCAATTACCACCCAATATGCCTCGATATTTAATGGGTGTAGGATACCCAGAAGATGTATTAATATCCATAGCCCTGGGTTCTGACATGTCTGATTGTGTATATCCACCTAGAACAGCTAGATTTGGAAGAGCATTAACAGACTTTGGGGATATTAATCTTTTTAGAAACGATAATAAATTCAACCTTAATAAAATAGAAGATAACTGTAACTGCAGAGCATGTAAACATTCAAGAGCATTTCTATATTCTATTAAAAAAACAACAAACTTTTGTATGCTGGTAACAGAACATAATCTTAGATATATGGAAAATTTAACAGATAGAATAAAGAAAGCAATAATGGAAGATAAATTTGAAGAATTTATAATTAATTATATTAAAAAAAGATATCAGGTGGTTCCGGAATGGATAACGTATGCATTGAGTCTGGTTGATATAGAAATAAAATAATTTTAAAAATATTTTTTTATTTTCCATCAAAAGGAGATAATCTTCTAATAAAATATTCTCAGTATCATGTAGCTTGGTACGCTTGACCCGGTAATCAAGGGTGGGCAATCAAATTCCAAACCTGGCGAGTTTGAATCCCTCATCCGGAAGAATTTTCGAAACAAAAAAAGTGGTATTTGAACGGGCAAAAGGTTCAATAACGTAACATTAACTATATTTTGTATGACGGCCTCGTGATTAAAATAATGTTTAACTGATGTAGTTGCAATCCCTTTATTGATTCGTGGTTCAATCAATACTATACCAGAGAAGAGGTTGAAATCTTATTAAGGCTGGAGTGGAAGCAGTGACGCATATCATATGTAAAACATCAACGTCCTGAAGCATAAAATAAGATGGGATTATTACATATATGTAGCGAACCCGGTTAATATTGGTGACTCGTGTCTTAAGAAACCAACGGTTTATACCATGATGGACCTCAACTTGCCAAAATGTTTGGATGGTAATTAAGGTGTTATTTGAAATAAATATAAAAACTTTTCTGTAATATATTAGTAATTTTTTTTAATTTATTTAACATTAATTTTCTTGCATTTAAATTTATATATTCTATTTCCTTTTTCTAACCAATTGTTGTTTAAATTAATTGTTATATCCTTATTGGGATTTATATTAAAATCTTCGACTATATTGTTATTAAGATTTAAATATTTTAAATTCGGCATTTTTAAAATATTTTTTGGTATTTTTCTTACAAAATTATTTGCCATATGTATTTCTTTTAGACTTTTTAATTGGGAAATTATTCTTGGGATTTTAATAAAACATCGAATAATTGTTAGCTTCCATAATGTATCGATTTTAGAAAGATTTATAAATACTTTTTTAGCGGTTTTTGTTTTTAAGTAACTAACACTGGAAATTGTTAATTCTTCTAATGGAAAATCTAGATCGGGGAAAATTAAAAGTGAAGATAAATGTATATGGATTGATCGAAGATATGGAAATCTTTTAAGATCGGGTTTATCTGATAATTCCGTACAATCTATAATTAAATGTTCTATATCTAAAGATTGTATTTCATGAATACTATTTAAATCAATACCAAATGATTTCATATTTTCCGATCGTTCTATCTTTAATCTCGTAAGCTTTTTATTATTGTTTAAAAACAACTTATTTAAACTCATTATATTTATATGAACTATTTCTAAACGATTACTGGCTAGAGATAGCTGTTCCAATTTCATCATACTAAAAAACGGCGGAACGCCTGTAAGATCATTTTTATCTAGATTCAATATTCGTAAATCTTTTAGATTCAAAATACTGTCACATATTCTAGTTAAATTATTACAAGAAAGATTTAAAGAATAAATATGTGATTTGGGATATTTCATTTCTATTCCGGACAAAAGATTATTTTTTAAATTTAAAATTGTCGTTATTTTCATTAAATTGAAGATGGTGTCTGCGAATTTTTTATGTGCATCCTTGTTATTTATTAGGGTGCAATAAGAAAGACGAAAAAATATATTATTTGTAAAGTCGAATTTGTAAATATTCAAATTAAAAAATTCATCGTGTAGACAACATTTGTCATATCTTCCGATATACAAATATTTAAAATAATTCAAATTTTCTATTCCAACCAGGCTATAACATAAGTCAGGTATTATCAATATTTTTAAATTTTTTAAAAAAAATATATTCTGAAATTCATTACTTTCAAAACGTGATTGATTAATGTTTAGATATTCAAGGTTATTGAATATAGTAGAAACATTAATTTTAAAACATCCTCTTAAAAAAATAGCTTTGATATTTCGCATATTATTTAATTTCGAAAAATTATTGTTATTACTTATCTCTAAGCATATATTATTTATTTGCAATAAAATATCATCACATTTTTCTAATAATTCAAAGCAGTTATTATTATTTATAAAGAGTGTGAAAAAGATCGTAGAATAAAAAAGCATAAGGTTAGTTTACACATATTTTAATAATATTTATAGTAACATTCTATTTATGATTATACCTCCTAAATCATTACATAATTTTTAAAAATGTTTTATTGAATCGTTGAATAGAAATAAAAAAAGAGTCATACAAAAATTATATAATAAAAATTTATTCAATGTTTTTTTATTGAATATATTTCTTAAAGGATATGGTATATTTGGTAAAAAAAAATATTGATAAAAATAAATACGATTTTATAAATTTATTTTTTCTTGATACAAAAATTATAGTAATTTTGATTTTTTTCTTGATCTATATAAGGAAGTATACAAATATAATTGTTTTTATTAATTTTTGTTATGAAATGTAAGATTATATGATCAGTTAAAATGATGAATAACGAGTAAAATAAAATGATAAACTTCTTATAAAAATGGAATAAAAACAAAAAAACAGCTCAATATTTTTAATTAATATTATAAAATTTCATAATAATCTCACTTATCGTCAGGAATATGTTTTTGCTCTTTCCCTAAAAGGAATTCTGTTATATATTCTATAGCATTGTTACAAATGTCTGTACCATTAGGTCTCAAATATTTTTTTTTATTGCTGACATCTCTATATTTTTGATATTTATTTTGTTGGTTTACTGAGTGATTAACTTTATAATGTATAAAATTAATCTTAACAATATCATTACAGAATTTTCTTAAATTTGATATAACAATATTCATTTTATTAACACATTTTTTCAATTCTTTTAACAATGTTCTTTGTTTTCTGTCAAGATACTTTTTTTTAATGAAACTTTATTTAACAAAGTTTTCTGGCCGACTACGACCTATCATGGTCTATGATATTTGATTCTTAAAGCACATTTAAACTTGTATCAATTGATTTTGCTACAGATATATATCTACCTCGTTTTACCATATGTTCTAAGCTGTTCGGATTTTGCATATGGTGAACGTCAGCATCCCTCACAACTTCTTAAAGATTTCCTATGTCCTTTTCGGCATAATATCGGTCGAGTCCCAAATCAATACAGAGATTGCAATTACACACACAAAACATTACTTAAATCTAGTAATGGGACAGTAGTACGAGGCATAACCAATGTTACGATATCGAGCTTTCCACATTCGCCAATCTTTTTTGTCAAACTTTTTTTTGTTTTGAAAATTTTTCTGGTGAATGATTCGAATCGGTCAGGCTTGGAATTTGGTTACCATCCCATGATCACTGGGATAAGCAGGCTTTTTTCTCATTAAGAAATTTTTCTATATCCCATAAATATTTATAAAGTTTTTTTACATATATTTTATTATTCTTATTTCCGTTCTAAAGAATTTTATCACTAGTTATACTATTCCTTTTATTAAACCTTTTTTTGTGTAAATCTTTTTCGGATTTGGTTTCCATTTTTAACTTCAAAAATAATAAATTCATCCAATATTTCATTTCAGATAAACTTTCTTCATTTAAATATTCCTTTTTTACATGTATTTATATTCAACAAGTTTCTTTTCTGGTGTAAAATCAATTATTTCTAATTTATATTTGTAATTAAGAATTGTCCGCTTTTTTTCTCGCTTTTCATCATGAATAAATAATCGAATTTTCACAATTTTTTATATAAGAATATCGAAAAATAGAAATAAATATAACATAAATTTCACCGTATTATTTTCTCATAAATTGAATATAATAATAATATTTCTTATGTTAAATATAAAGATTAAAATGTTTTTTTAAAGAAAATTATTTATTTTCTATGATTCTTTTACATTCAATCATCAACAGAAAATATTAATTTTATATTAATAACATTAACTATCTTTTATTTACAACAAAACCATCCACAACATCTTGCTTTTTCAACTACCTCCTCCTCTTGATGTGTAGCTCTTATAGCCTCATCAAAAACCTTTCTTACATTATAATTCTCCAATGCACTACATTCTATATAATTTTTAAATCCATATTTTTCTGCTGTATTTTTACCGCTGGAGGTTGCAATTTTTTCTTCTGGTGATATATCATTTCTAACATCTACTTTTGTACCTACTAATATCATAGGCGCTCCAATATGCTCTATCTCTCCCACCCATTTAGGAATATTTTTAAATGATAATATATTATCGATAGCAAAGCATATTAGAAAAACATCTGTATTAGGATAACTTTTACTCCTTAGTTTATCATGTGCATTATCTCCTGCTGTATCCCATATGGATAAAAGTCCATCACTGTTTATTTCTGCAGAATATGCATCAAATATTGTGGGACGAGGCATGTCTGGTGGATTACCATTGATATATGTATTTATAAGCCAGGTCTTTCCAACATCGATATCGCCAATAACAACACATTTTATTCTTACCATTTGTTAGTATTCTGAAATTTTGTTTTTTTTCTAAAATGGAACGTGTTTCAAAATACATCAATAGAATTTTGTATTAAAAGAAATGCATAAAATAAAAAGGATTTTTTTATTTTTCATCAGAAACTTTTTACCTGCTTATTGTTATATATGTCAAAAAATATATTTTGATTGGTAGAATTATAGACAATAAAATTTATAAACAAATATATTTTTATAAACAAATAAATAGTAATATATATCAGTAATAATATTTTTATATCAAATAAACAGTAATTCATATCGAATAATAATATTTTTATATCAAATAAATAATAATTCATAGCAATAATAACACACTTAACAAAATAATCCTTTGATTTTTAAAATTAATTATTAAATTATTTTAAAATAAAAAAATCATGCACAAATAAATTTCATTATTGCATTAATTTTATAATTTTATTTCTTAATAACTTTTATGCATATATGTACATTCAAAAACAAGAATATGATTCTATATACATCATATGTTTAACATTTAGCTGTATAGCATACCTTAGAAATTTATTTGATGATGATTGTTTTGAAAATATACACATAGATGGTCTTAATCTTAAAAAAGTTAGAAATTGTGATGATAACACTTCATTATTTTTACAATGGATAGATGAAGGAATACGAGATGCTCTTGTAAACAAATATTTAAAAAAGATTATTATGCTTATATATGAAAGTAGTCAGAAAGAGGTTATAGAAACATATACATATGATATAACATACGAAGGAAATGAAGGTGAAAATAATTTATTGAAGAAATTGTGTGTTCTAACACAAACACTAAAACCATTGCCCAAAATGAAATATATTTATTTTAAATTAATTTATACAGAAAATACACCAAATGATTATGAGCCTCCTCATTTCAAAGCTTCTAGAAACCATAAATATCAATTTATTACAGAACCTTTGAAATTAGATGCGGGTAGATATTCTAATGAATGGGAGACTGTAGAACTTAAAATAGAAACAATTTATGATCTTAATAAAAATACAGAAATAGACACATGTAAAAATGATAATATAAAAACAGAAAATAAAAATATAAACAAAGAAGAAATAAAATGTACATGTTCAATAAACATAGAAGATTTAGATATGTTACAATGTGATAAATGTAAGAATTGGCTACATACCGTTTGTTGTGGATTTTTTAGTAACACTGATAAAAGAATACCTGAAGGATTTTACACGTGTTTATTATGCACAGAAAAAAGAAAACATAATCTTATTCAACATAAACAATTAAGTGTGTATAGAAGATGTTTATCTATTATATATAATGAAAACATACATTCTCTTACATGGTTTGCTAGAAGAATAGGTATTAGTCTTCCATATGCAGGAATAATACTCAAAAGATTAAACGATGAAGGATTTGTTAGAAAACATAAAAATAAAAAAGAAATCAAATATGAGGTTGTAAAGAATGAAGAGAGTAAGGAAAGGTTGAAGAAATATTTTTGTCTAAAAATAAAAAAGGAAACAAAATCTTCAATTACCATTAAAAATATACGATGCCATTCTTTCTATTAAAAAATTATTTCTTTAAAAAATTTAAGAAATGAAATCTTTTAATTGGATTTATTAATTTAAATATTTATTTCATAATTTATTACAGATAATAAGTGAATGATACTAAACAATTAATAGGTTAGGATAGGTTAGTTTCTAAACAAAATAATATTATTACAAAAAGTGAGAGCAATCATATTTAAGTGTCCCGCCTGGCCCAGTGGTCGTGGGGTGGTAACCAAACCCCAAGCCTGGCGGGTTCGAATCCCTCATCCAGAAAAAAAATAATAATAAACGCAGAAGAGAAGGAAAGGTTGTTGAGTGGGTGAGGTTTCGATAGCGCAGCATAGCTGTGCCTTGTATGACGGCCCCGCTACTAGATTAAAGTAGTGTTCAGCTGATGTAGTTGCAATCCCTGTATTGATTTGTGACTCGGCCAATACTATGCAACGAAAGAGGCTGGGAATTCCTTAAGAGCTGGAAGTGGGGGCGGCGACGCGCACCAGACGCAAAATCCTAACACTCTGGAGCATAAGGTAAGATGAGATTAATGC